>CM029506.1:17319950-17355537 GCA_017140475.1 Eucalyptus fibrosa
GCGGTGGGACCCAAGATGTGTCTTTCTGCTAAACAGAATGTATTGAACTGCTCAACTGGACGATGCAGACGCCAAATCCAAATCCAAGTTTGGCTTGAGAAGTTGAAAGACCTGGACGATGCAGACGCCAAATCCAAATCCAAGTTTGGCTTGAGAAGTTGAAAGACGCTTTCTATGACGCGTAGGACGTGGTTGAAGAAATCAATATAGAAGCTATGTGACGAGAACTAAGGGGTCACAATGAAATGATGAAGGCGGTAAGGACATTTTTCTCAAGTTCAAACCAATTTGCTTTTAAATTGAAGATAAGTTACAAAGTAAAAGCAGTGAGGGAGAAAATAGAAGCCATTAACACTAGTAGGAGCTTGGAGCTTTCACTTGGCCGAGCGTCCCATGGATTTGCGAGGAGAGAGAGAGAGTGGAAAAAGAGAGGAAATACATTCGTTTATACATGAAGGAGATATTCTAGGGAGAGATGATGATAAGAAGATAGTCATGGAATTTTTATTGGATTCAAACATGAAAGAACATGTGTCCATCCTTCCAATAGTTGGTATTGGTAGGCTTGGGAAAACGGCTCTTGCTTAGTTTATATATAATGATGAGACGATTAGTAAACATTTTAATTTGAAAATGTAGATTTGTGTCTCTAATGACTTTGATGTGAAAAAAAATAGTGAAAAATATTATAGCTTGCGCAAAGAAGAAAGAAACAAAGGACTTTTCGATGGAACAGTTGCAGAGTGAATTGGGGGCAGAAATTGATGGAAAGAAATATCTCTTAGTTTTAGATGATTGGTGGAATGTAGAACGAGAAACGTGGCTAGGCTTGGAAACTTTACTGGTGGGAGGTGCTAGAGGAAGTAAGGTTTTTATAATGACACGCATCACTTTCATTTCTGAGGTCACCAGCACTTTTCCACCTCATCTTCTTGGGGCTTTATCAAGAAGTGCATCTCTTGATTTATTAATGCAAATGGCTTGTCGAAAAGAAGAGGAGAGACAAGATCTTGACATGCTAGCTGTCGGCAAAGAGATAATCAGAAAGTGCTCTGAGGTTCCATTGGTGGTTGAACTGTTGGGAGTTTACTATTCTTTAACAAAACTAGATTTGAATGGTTACTTTTCAAGGATTATGAGCTCCCAGAAGTGTCGCAAAGGGAAGACTGCATAATATGTGTTCTTAGGCTAAGTTATGACCATCTTCCTTCACATTTGAAACAATTTGTTTCCTAAAGGTTGTGAAACAATATTTCGCATTGTATCAACATCTTAGGCCAGGACTGAAGAGTCTCCGAATGGTGGACATATTTGATGTTGCCAAACTAGTATCTCCCCTGAAGTGGCTTCTATAGGATAGTAATCTCGAGCGTCTTTGGATCGATATGTGCTTAAATTTGAAGGCTTTACCAGAGCAGGCCCTTCAATCACTTGAACGGCTCGACATCATCTGGTGCTCCTTGTTGACGTCATTAGCGGAAGGAATGCGAAGCCTTGCATCCCTTACTCATCTAAGGATCTCCAGTTGTCTGGGAATTGGAGGAGAGGTGCCAAAAAGAAGTAGGCGAGGACTGGTATAAGATTGCTCACATCCCGTACATAACTCACGTGTACCCATAATAGTATGGACTTGACTTCCGACTAGACATTCTCCAATTCTCTTCCTTTAGGTATGTGGACCTTTTTCCCCATAATTACATTGGTATTTACATTCCCATTGTGTTTCAATACTTGATTGGAGGACATGGATAGAACGTTGAATGGTTTGGACGCATCATTGGATGAACCATGGATGCAGCTATTTACAAAGTGTGGAAAAATCGCAAAATCCCTAAACCAAGTGTTCGTTTTATTCCTAAAAGTGCGAGAAAAAAATAGAGGAGAAAATTCATACTCCTCATCCAATTCCAAGCTCAGGCTTATGACTCAGTGCTGGAGATATAAAATACTTGCACATCTCGATGATTCTAGAAGCTAACAAAGAAAACTCTTTGGAGAATGCCTTCTATTTTGCTTCCCTTAAAAATAACTTTATCTCTGTGTCCCCAGCTTAAACGAAAGGATTGCTTGTTTGGTCGTTTGTCGTATAACTATGACGAATGCATTTGTTTTTACGTTGCCTTGGAAATTCTTTGATTTGCTTGCCGGCCGTAGCAAGATATCCAGCTTTGTCAAGATGAAGCTCAGTGACCTATTCTCACCTAATTTTCGTCCAAAGCAGAGGCAGAGACTCAAAATTGCGTGTGTTAAAATCTCTTACGACTGAAGCCGTATGAGTTGAAACGCTGCCTTTATACTGGATATGATATCTTTATCATTTCGTCTGCTCGAATGGTTCGCTGCAGTAGCTGCATAGGTTAGGTAAATACAGTCACTTTTCACTTTAGAGTCCTTTTCTGAGGATCTCGATTTTGATACGCGTCCGATGTTCATATGTGATAAACTTGAATCTGTAGAAGTATCTGAGGTGTTAATGTGCTAAGTTGTAAGCTCTTGTTAATTGTCAATAGCATTCATTAGGCATAGACCAAAATGAAGAATCATATGAACTTCGCTTGAGAATCGACGAGATATTACCTATGTATATGTTCATATTAATATTAATGACCTAATGCCCAAATTTATTCTGATGCCATGAAAATAAACATGATTCAAATAACCTCAATGTTTTGACCAAAAAAAAAACCTCAATATCATGAACCCGTAATGGATAGAGTAACTAAGATCAGACTTATTTAAAGTAAATACAGAGCTCGACCTTTCATCAACTGCATCAATGGCGGTCTTCTCTGAACACAAAAACATGTGACGTCTTCAGATGTATGTAAGTTGAGGCTGGCTCACATTTTACTCAGCGACCATGAAAGCATAACTCGAACCACGGCAGTAGGGAACAAATCCAGAACATGAACACCAGCAGCCGCAACTTGGAAACAGAGGCGGGAGCGAGCTCACAGTACCAAGTGGGTTGAGCTGCATGCAATGAACGAAAGAGGTGGCAGCGCGCAACAGTGAATTCAACAGAAATCAGCCTCCCTTTGATACTCACAAGTGACGCTGGAGGTTGCGATGACCTGAGGTGTGGTACATGCAACAACCTATGAATGTGCTGCTCGCATGGATGAAGCCCCAGGAAGTGTAGTGATGGTGTGTTTCGGCTAACCGTGACTTTAGCATTGTGGCTTCAGCTGTAGCTATTCTGGCATTTGGGATGGAGCTGTGGTTTCGTAATTCACTATAGATTCACTGTGAACGATCTTTATATGAATGCTTTGTAATTTTGATAAAACTTGAACATTTGCATTTGCACGTTAGACAGATATCTTTTGTGAATAGACACTGGCAACTTGCCGGATCTGCATGCTGAATTGCAGCGCTTGTATCACTGTGTTGCATTTGGCAGTCTCAATACTGCAACATTGCTGCAGCATACTCTAAAATTAATAGCGAGTGATCTTTGGTTTATGCATTTCATGTGCTCTCTTCTAAAATGCTGCAGGTAATCCATGAAATCTGACTAATATAAGAGTACTACAACTTTCAATGCTTGTGATTGATCTGATGTGCAATGGATGGGGCGTAGATAAGTACTTCACTAAGACAGATGCTCATTGTCATCATTGATTTCTGCCTTTAGTAAGGCATATTATATACAATTCAGGAGAGTTTCTCAGTTAATTTAAATAGTCATTGACCCGAGTTCAATTAGACCTCGATCCGGAACAAATTGCATGAGGGAAAACCTGACTTTAAAGGTTCTTTGCCGAAATCAGCCCACTCTGAGGCCAAGATGAGCTGCATTCGAATTTGAATGTTTCCCATCGTAATTTTCTTTCCTTCCACATCCTATGACTTTCCGTCTCATGTTTTTTGTTGGAAACCTTTTAAACCATTTTTGATAATTTCAGTTCCTTTTCCATAGAAAATCACTCTTATCATCTGGAGTCAAGGCATGAATATAATCATGTCATATTTTCTGCATTTTTGTCTTGAACGCTTAAAGTTTTCCAGGTTGCTTTGCTCCGATCAGATCGGGATGGAGGAGAATTCTAATGGCAAGGAAGTGATGATGGATGAAAGCGGCACTGCTAATGAGGATTGGAATGCCGTGGATCTTCTGAACATGGAAATTCGTACTTTGAAGGAAGGCGAGTCTTTCTTTAGAGAATATGCTATTTTCCACGGATTCAGCATGTGCAAACAGTTTTCTAGACGCGAGAAGAGCGGCGACCCTGTTATGCACAAATGGGTGTGAAGCAAAGCAGGGCATCGGGATAAGAAGTATTTGGATCGGGATGACTATATTCGGAGGCCTAGGCCTCTGACGAGGGTCTGATGTCCAGTTTATTTCTGTGTTAACATTGACAAAGAGACAGGAAAGTGATTGGCAAAGGAAGCCATAACCGAGCAGAATCGAGCATGTTTTAATTTGCCGGAGAGTTGTTTTGTTAGGAAAAACAGTTTGATTTCCAACAAGGAAGAGCAGATAATGCACGTGGAGCATGTTATGCACAGGGATGCACATCTTCTTACCTTGCCATCACATCATGACCCTGCTAATGTTCCTGTGCTTGATGACGATGGCGCCAACTTGGTGGGAATGATCAGAAATATGATGGATAAGACACTTGCAGTGAGTGCTAAGGTTGATGTTTTTTCACTGAGACAAGCGATCATGGAGAGTGAGTGCACGGGTTTCTGAGAAGTAAGGGTGGGCCAAGCGGATCTGCAATCTCAAATTCAAGAATTTAGGACGAGCTCAGCTCCCGATATGGCGCGGGTGATGAGAGAAATGATGGATTAGATGGTTGTGATGAGAGCAAAGATGAATGCTGTCTTGGTGAGGCAAACTAAAATGGAGAGTGAAATTAAAGGTCTTGTAGAAGAAGTCAGGGTTGGTCAACCAGGTTTGTCAGCAAAACTTTGATAACTTAGGATGAGTTTGTATTAGGTGGTCTCGGGCCCCTCTAACCCCAAAAATTAACCTAAAGTACTTTCCCTCACAATTATAAATCGGCTATCGACTCCTTCTACAATCAATGTCAGACGATTTTGGGCTCGGATCGAAGTTGCAACAATCGGCAACTCTCCCATGTGACTATTAAGATCCAAACTTGTTGACAACTTGGGTTGAAGCCACAACAATCCACAATTCTCCTGTGTCTTGTTAGTAACCTGAGCTATGGTGCATAGGAAAATTCCACTATCTTCAACCAGAGAGATTTCCAAAAGGAAGCCGCAATCCAAGTCCGTTGATATATCTAATTGGATTTGACTGCATTTAAAAGCTTAAGCCAATAAGTTATGAGTCAATTAGGATATATATTAACTACTCTATACTACGCTACATTCCGATGTAGGTTTCTTTACATCCTAACAATCTTTCTCTTAGGTGTGAGCTCACTGTTAGGTATGCACTCCTTTAATTTAGGTATCCTTCTGCTTCAACTTATCTCAAGCTGTATCTCTATCAATGTCACAACTTCATCCTAAGCCTTTTTCTCTAAACCAAACCATGAATTCATTGCTAAACCACAACGTCCACTAGGTCGGAACTACGTTGACAACTAGTATTCATTCCTTGAAATATTCACCAAATACTTATACATATTGGGAGTAGGCCACCAGTCAACTATAAGTTCTAATATCATTTGTTAAGTGATCTTGAACTTCTTTTACCCCAAAACTAGCTTGGGTGAGGTTCTCCCTTACACTTAAAAACCAACCATCCGCTTCTTTCACAATCATTGTGGGACAACCTCAATAATTTGGCCTCTCAATCACATCCACAACCATCAAGGTGATGGCCAATAAAAGTCAAACTAATTTTTGCTTGTGCAGATGGTAGCTTCTAGCGGTCATGTTATTGTCTATATGACCCTTCAACCGGTCTAGGCGACACCCTTCTGAATCCGGCTGAAGGACCATGCTTGCTCACTCAATGGCAGCAAGAAGTCAAATTCTTGATGCAAAAAATTGAATCTGCTCGAGTTTTAACTTTTCTTCAGCTGTACACCTCTACTTGAGTTGGTATTTACTTTTTTGTGTTTTTTCTTTGCTGAAATAAATCATGTGGTATGACCGGATTATCTGAGCTAGCTTTTGGTTCTCTAGGTCAGACTGCGGCTGCAAGGTTTTAGTCAATTCTGAGCTTTCTCAGGATCGAGGCTTGCGCTCATCTCCTCCAACTTTCGCTGCTTAGATCGCTTGATGTATATATTATAGTGTGAGTGGCCAAGCACTACTCAACCTTTTGAAAGATGAACTTAAATTATGAAATTTGTGGATCGATTGACCATACTGGGCCGGTGTCAAGGAGCTTGTCGTTTATTATGTCAACACCGCTGCGCTAGGCACTGCCAGTCGTCTCATCGATGGCGCAGTATGCGGTAGCTATGTCCAGGAAAAGTTCGTTCTTTCTTTAGTGTTCCAGATGAAGTGGACACAGCGACTTCTGCTCCCATAATGCAGCAAATGGTCCTTGCACCAAGCATTCTGCATTCGAGGCCTAACTGGAAAATCTCTTTACCTCAAAGGTGTTTGCATCCTCCTAAAGGCATTTCCCTAAAACTGAACCAAATCAGCCCAAATTCTGGGAAGTAAAAACTTTTATGGAAGCTGTCCAAACACCAACATTTTCACCAGAAGCATAATGCACTTCCCTAATGCCAAATCCCAGCATTTGCAGCAGCATATTTCTTGTACCGGAGGCACAAGTAAATTGATAGGTCCTAACGAAGGTTCACAAACTTCAGAAGCCTGACAGTTTACAAGAGCGGATTTTTACCTTGATCATGGTCAATGGACCAGGTGCAATCGCAACAACAAGAATTTACGGAATGCTCGAGGAACTCACATAATCAATCACTGCGATTAACCTGATCCACATGGACCCGGATCTTGGCAATTGTTTGCCACTCGAAACTGACTCCTGATCTGATAAGAGGACAGCATCGTCCAGAGAAGAAACAGACTATATTTGATCTTGTAATACAAGCATTGTTTAAAACACGAGCCATCACGCATCTGCACTGTGATCATTTATCTCCTCTGATTGTTGGCATTTAATGAAAATAAAAGGAAGGAGGGTTAGTTACACCACACCCTGCTCGAATGTCAAGCATTGTCAAGTTCGTCCCCCAAGGAATCCAACTGATAAGCAAATACAACGTTTCTCACTCTCTCTATCAAACAATCACTACTTAATTGATGGAATGCAACATCATATGTGTATGTACAACACTTCTTCCCCACCTTTTTCTTTGTTCCTTTTTTCTATGAATCTTTACAAGCCTACGTTCATCAATACTTGGTAGTTACAAAACAATGCCAACAATCAAGAGGATGTGCACAAACCCAATCAAAAAAAAAAAAAAGGTCTGACTCCACTTCACCGATTATTCCTGAAGAGGCCAAAGTCCCAACGACGCATAAAACCATCCATGATGTTGTTTGAAGGATTCCGTACAACAGTCAGAGTGGCTCTCGTGTTGCCTGACATATCTGTATCTAAGGGACTCTCGATGCTTGTTGGACCTTCAGTACCAACAGAAGAAGCCTTCTCTACACCTACTTCTGCCCGTTGAGCATTTTCAAGCGGACTTTTTGACAATGAATTAGTATCAGATTGAGTTGCAGAGGGTGGGTTGTCACATGACGGACTGCTCGATGGTGTATTCGTATCAGTAAATGCATCAAACATTTGATTATGACCATTGATTTCTGATGCGGGAGTGGAATCAGTTTTTGATGCCTCAGACAGCTCCGTAGTGGAAGAAGTAGCCTGCCCATCTTTCTGGGAAGACCCGAAAGATTCGGTGCTCGTGTCAGGCACTGGATCATTTTCACTATAATGTCTCATCTCCAGGTCCTTTAATGACATCATCACGGCTTCCATCAACATCTGAATATCCAATATAGATGGTCAATACATCTAGTTCTGAATTTGGAAATAAGACGAGAGAACATGTTAAGACACCTTTTCTTCCTCTTCCACAGTGCATGGAAAGCCTGTCGGGTCATCAAGCTGGTATTCCACATATTCGTCATCTTCTAATGCCGCCGGAACGTGAGGACCATAGGGATGACCATTGGACAGCTCAAAATTGATCATCTTGGAAGACGATGAATGAGGATCCTCCTCAACCTTTGCATCCTACAGCAAAAAAAAAAAAAAAAATACTCTCTGAAGATAACCAGTAGTTTTGTAAATAAAACCTAATAAATCTATTTTCTCATACAATTATTTCTCCTAACTCGTGGAACTAATTTCTCCATTGACTGGTCTTTGGATCATAACTGAAGGATTAGAACAGCAGATTGCCCGTATAATTGACTCGTGAAGTGTAAGCTTTTGAGATGGAAACAAAAGGCAACAACATACCTCTGTCATAGAATGGTGGTCTGCTTCTGGGATATCAGAAGGAACCTGAGAACAAAAAAGGATTATAAGGCAAAACATAGATACTGATATATATTTTTTCAGACATAGATACTGTTAACTCATGCTAGAAATGTATTCCGCTCATGCTACAGATCCAATCAAACTTTCGGGACTTATGCAACCTTAGAAGCAAATGTCCTGGTCCAACTGGACAGTTGATACAGTAATATGGATCAGGATCAGGGTTTAATACAGGTTGTAACATGCGGATGGATATGCAGCGAGCTACTTGTCCTAAATAAATATGGTTACAGTTGGTAAGTTGGCTGCTAGGGTCATGTTACTCTTTCTTTTGTAGCGACGGCAAACAAAAGCTAGGTTTTACTTTGGGGACCTCTCTCTAGGTGGCTCTCATACCAGGTAATATTCTAGGATCTTCAAGAGAGAGGAAGAGAGAAAAGATTAGGAGGCTAAATCTTCACTGACTGGCTTAATAAAAGAGTACATAAGATAGGCTTTATTTATAGAGCATAAGAGACCCCAAAAACCTTAATTACCTTAATCAAGACTCACCTACTAACTACTAACACCACTAGATATACCTCAACATCAGTGATTCCAAGGACCTACATTAGGTTAAAGCTGTAGAAAATGTTTTGCATTGCCAAATTATGTATAGAATATAAATAGACCAAACTAGGAATGATGCAAGTGAATTGTGGTCAGTCAGGCGTCATGGTGATTTCGATCACACTGCAGCAACATTGAAATAATATAAAGTTGGATTTTGATACAAATTGTTTTCATATGGGGAGACAGGAACAAGGGTAGGTGACCTTTCATGGACTACTCAGGACGACAGGCACTAGGATTGCATATTTAACATGAACTGCTCATGCTTATCGAGTGCTTTACTTTTTATTCACGAATTATCATCTCTAAACACAAAAGCGAAATGATACAATTAATTACTGACCTCCATCCGACTCATAGGCCTCCTCGTACGCAATTGTCTGATGGCATCAGCTGTACTAGCATCCGATCCTACAATTATTATTTCACAGAATCAGAGAATCTAGAGGGCGCACAATTTTCCAGCTAGAGAGAGAGACCACAAAGTGCTGAAAGTAAAAATCAATAAATCAGCAACAATGGAAGCAGTAATGAAACCTGCCTTGAGCTACAGATGAAGGTTCATGGGCACGACTGACTTGATGCGCACCACTCCAATCTCCCTGAAGAAAATGATTTGTTAAGGATCTGGGCAGACAAGAATTGCAACCAAGACCAATGGAAACAAAGAAGAGATTGTTCGAATTTGAATTTACCTTACCAAGGTAATCAAGCATAGGTTCAAAATATGGTCCTGCCACCTCATCCTCTGGAGGTTGCAGAACATTGTGGAAAAATATATTTATAGAATCAAAGTAAAATTGTGGACGAGGGGAGTTGTGGTCACCCTCAAATTTGATGATATTCTTGTCTCCCTGAAAAGACCATGTTAAAAGGCAAGCCAAAGGGGGTGCTGAATAAACAATAACAACGGGGAGGAGTGGCAACATGAGAAACATTCAAGTTTTTTTGCTTAAATAAAGACCCAGAAAAGGCAATTGGAAATCCAAGAGGCGAAATCAAATAACATATCATTTGGTAGTGTCGCAGTGGCAAGAACTATATCTGGACAAAAACTACATGAACAAAGGAGCTGCAGCTAAAGGCTTGGGTTCCCAGAAAGTCCCTGAATTTGTCTTTGCACAAGATTCTCTAGCAGGTAAATTTTGGTAAAACAATTATCCAGTTTGTGAGATTCCTATCAATTTTTACACGTGGAGAAGACTTCATCCAATCGATAGCATTTATGGTCCAGCCTTATTATACCAGAACAAAATACCCCATTAGGCAGCAGCAGTGAAGAGAGACCATTTTCTTCTAACTCTTTTTCCAATTATTGGGCAGTATATATTTCATTACAATTCTGACCCAAGAATACTATTAGCCATTTTATCCCAAGTTTATCTTACACATTGTTTCAGGTAATTCTGCTATCTCTCTCACACTATATATTCATGGTTTAATGGGCCAAGAATATTCAGTAACTGACATTTTTAAGGTGGGAACTAAACCCTTGACATTAGACTAGAATGGACACTTTTCTCTCACAGTCAACACCCTCCCATCCACTTTCAATCCACATAACAGACCCGCATTTCTAACCAAATTCTAAAAAGAATGTATTTCAATAAAGTTCGCTCTATTTCATGTTGAAGTTAAATTAAGTGCTTTCTGAGGATAATTAAAAGCGCTTGCATTGTGATTGTTAAAGATATCATTGCAACCCTTGCTCAAGGAGATTACTGTTGATACTAATCTGAAATGACATTACCATATAAGCTTCGTATATTCGATCTGCATGATGGGGACGTATGAAGTCATCTTCAATGGCATGTCCCAGCAAAACTGGAACAAAGCAAGACTTGGCAACCTAACATCAGCAAACCCATGGAAAAATCATTCAGTGCAAATGTATTGCACGAAGAACATTTCATTATAACAAGTGATTAAATAAGATTATGATTCCTTCTATTGTGTCAAAGGAAAAATGTCGATATATTGCATAAATTTCATTACTTAAAAGTAGTTTCCAGTCAATTTAGATCCCTGAGTATTTCGGAACCCTGTCCATCAGAAAGGTTTGATCACTTAAGAGAACAAAGAGGTGTCGCTAGCAGCTTCCATGTGGGCAACCTTAATAACTAGAATATCTAATAAGAAAATTTGTGAAGCAAGTCGAAGAAACACCAAGATTAAAATCCACACAGCTGCCACTGCAGTTTTGTACTACTATGGGAGTCCTAAGTTTTGTGCGGGACTTACAGAAAGTCATTCATTTTCGGTTGCAAAAAGAACCTCAAAAGCTACTGACAAGGAAAATTCAAGACTAGCCTTCCTGATCAATTCTTTCTCCATGCAAAAAAAAACCAGCATTTTTCCATATTGATTATAGAATGAACTACTAGATATCATTCTGAGTTAATCAACTCCATCTGAACAAAGATCTCAATTACTATTTCCTTCCCACATGGGAGGGTGAACATTGTGGGGGAGACATGTAAAGCACATGATAAGAAATGAGGCATGTCTGTTCAAATAGATCTACCCTAACATTTAGATCTCATATGCATCATTAAATCTGTTAGTGGCAATCCATTCTTACGGGCAGAAAGCAAAAGATGAAGTCTCTCAATAAGTGTTTTGTTGAAAATAGTCACAAATTGGCCATTTCTCCGCTAATAATTTCTAAAAGTGAATTTATGCAAGTTTTCAACTCAGGCTCTAGTATGAGGGCCAAAGATTTTCTAAATATATCAGGCGGCATATTTTCTGCCATTATTCAGGAAGTGTTGAATAGCAGAATGAAAACCTAAAAAACATATAAATATGTGAAGGAGAAAAGGCCAAAAAGTAGCGCAACATTGGATAAGCCAAATATGATGAGTATGACTGGAATTCACAAATGACCAAAGACAAGCATTAATAACAGTAGATTATAACCTTTATGGTGTTGAGATCCACAATATCAAACTTTGCCTTTTTCTGGATTGCTCTTCGCATGTACTGGACAGCAAGCTTGACCTAAGATAAGCCAGATGAGAGATAGAGGTCAAGAGACAAAGAATACTGGTTGAAAAGTCATGACTAGCAAGCTTGACCTAAGATAAACCAGCTGAGAGATGGAGGTCAAGAGACAGAGTACTGGTTGAAAAGTCATGCCTAGAATTCACTGAAAAACGCACGCCTCAGCGACTGAATGATGGTTTGAGTTTGAACATGAAAAAGGTCCTCAGAAGTTGACATTGTCGTCATGTTCAGGTAATCTTTGTGTAGTTTGGCAATATAGCTCAGTGGTAAATCTAGGTGTTCTCCGTAGAATTCATGAAATTAAACCCCTATAACTCAAAGACACTGATGACAAGAACTACAGCAAAATGGAAAAAAGTCCTTTTGAAGCGACACCATGCAAAAGAAAGAAGTGAACATTGATGTTTCCCTTCTGCAATCTCCTCATCATGATAATCACATTAACATTCCTAACTCTGATTTTATGAGTGAGGTCCCGTAAACCTCCTTGTCAAGAATCCCATAAGTTTGTATCTGTAAGCATTGTTAATATACATACGTTATTGGAAACAATAGATTACCCTTCAGAAAACACAGAGCCTAATGGTCCAGCATGTTTATGTCATGTCCTTAAGACTGACCAAGAATGTTCCGCAAGAAAGAAAAATATGAAATAAAACTGGGAAAAGAAGGCCACTACCCTAAAGCCTAAACACTAAAGCCATGTAAATGCCATTTAACTTGCTATAACTGTCTAGTAAGTGTAATCTCTGTTATTGTATTGAACATACAGAAACGGAACAGACAATCAAATTGCGCATTTCGCTGCAATAACATTGAGGAGCAGCACAAAAGTTGCAACAGTTGACATTAACTAGTATGATGACCATCACTACTTTTCCACTAGTCACAATTGAAAAATCTACATTAACAGATATCATATAAGAGAAATATTAAGGGTGGACGGACATCACTCACCAAACCCAATGGCAACCCAGAGCAGTAGAATCCTTCATTTCAATAATTATGTTTACGTTGCTTTCATGACATGTATACATTTCAATTTTCATTTTCTATTCAAGTGGAATCCTTTAGTGGGGACACATATCGACTTTGTGGAAAATTCTAATGCTCAACAATCTATCTCCTTCAACATTACTCTTACTATGTCTCTTTTTAATTTTCCACTAAGAATACTTCTTAAATTTTTAATGTC
Organism: Eucalyptus fibrosa; assembly: GCA_017140475.1. Taxonomy (NCBI): domain Eukaryota; kingdom Viridiplantae; phylum Streptophyta; class Magnoliopsida; order Myrtales; family Myrtaceae; genus Eucalyptus; species Eucalyptus fibrosa. The sequence continues at coordinate 17,333,168 of CM029506.1, forward strand.
CACATTTCTCTAATGTGTCAACCATCATTTCCTTCCTCACTAAGCTTCATTATATTATTTTCAGCAAATACACTTCTGATATTAAAAATTCAAAATGTCCTATGTATGGGAAAAATCAAGTTCCTTAAACAATTGATCGAGAATGGACTTATTAAGCTTGTGGAAGTGATCATTTTCATATATACTTCATTTATCTGTCGTAAAGAAAGGCTAAGTTTTGTGTAATTCTAATATTCAAAATTGTTATTTTTTATTTAAGTTATTTTTATTTCCAAAGTACGAGCGTGATGCTATTACTCTCTGTCTCTTCTCTCTTTATCTCTCTCTCTCCCCCCAAACAATTAATCTTGACCAAATTATGAGCATAAACTTTAAAGTTATATAGAACACGTCTTTGTGACCAAATTATGAGCATAAAGTTATATAGGACAAGTCTTTGTCTTATTCTCGCTGTTTCTTTTTGTTTCTACCAAATCTAGAATTATGAACCCTTTCAGTGGGGATACAATGAATTGAGCAACTCACAGTGAACTTAGGTAAGCGAAAGGCATGTGTATCTGCTAGTTCCATCATTAAGTCAACCAAATCGGAAAAGGGACTGTCGAGAACCATTCCAGCAATTGAAGGATCATCAGCACCATACATTAGGCTGCAAGAAATAGAAAAATTACCATTAAACAAGCAGAACAGCCTTTTTCTGGAAATTGTGTACATAGTTTGTAAAAACATTTCATACGGACCACTGCAACGTAAAAACTAAAGCATTTAATCCAAACCAAGTGTTCTATCGAGAACTCTCATTTTTATCCATCATTTTTAACATCGGAAGCAACAGAGAGCTATAAGAGCCATGAGCAGACAGACTGATTTTGTGCTGAACCAATAGACAGATCTTTAGAAAATCATACAATTTCCTTATGTTTGAGTAGAATACTAATATACAAAGGCGGATGAATATATACAGTAAAATCCCGTCATTTATGAGTTTCAAACAAGACATACAGAGTTTCCATACAAAGAACAGTCACTAGCTAAGTGATCCAGTTAATACAGATAAAGAAACAGTTAGAGCCACGAAGTAGGAGATCAAAACATAAAATTAGGTAATTTAAACTAACATAAATAATCATGACAGTGCTGGATCCAAAAAATTATCCTGACATTGCCTTATCAAGCTTTTCAAGTCCAAATGACACAGCTATCTGATTTTGCTTAACACTCTGGTCTTATGATATCCACACAGACTATGCATAATCCCAGCGTACATGGGTCCACAGTAATCCAATCATGACACATCTAAATTGCACAAATGACAGATCAGATCAACGATTCCAGGTCTAATTGGACTCAGAAAGCCCATCTTGAGCACATATCATAATCATTTTGTGCCCAGCCACTTCTAACATGGGCATCTGAAAACGCAACGAACGTTACCATTATTTTCAAGTTTTTTTACCCTATTTACTGGAAATCCACTCCTAGAATAATATACCCACTAAATTATTTAAATGGTGCATTGCATCTAAGAAACTTGTTTAGTGCTTCAGAATTTAAAATGGAAAAAAAAAATGTACTCAACTGTTTCCCTTTAATATGGATAAATAGAATCATGGTATCTAATCACAGTCCAAAGCTGCCTAGTTCACAAAATATAAAAGCAAAGAAATTAATTCTTATCTCTCACCAAATAAAGGAGCACATTGTGCTGAGATGAATTTAGTTATTGTAGCAAATGCTGGAATGAGTAATCCGGTTTAAATAGAAAAGGAAGGGAATGATCTTAGAGCCCCAGAATTTTTTTTCCAACCTATTTTATATTAAAATATTTGTCTATACAACTTCAGAAACTTCAGTTCAGTCAAGGTCCAAAGAAGATAAGGCCCATTCCAAAATCACCATAATCTGTGACCTATGCCAAACGCATTTTATTGTTCCAAGTTTGTCACAAGTGAATTTGATCTATCAACTCATCATATAATGTGATGGTCCAAAGAAAAGGAGACATCTACCAACGGACGAACTCAGTATCCAAATCTCTGACCTCAACAGTTTGACCACGTGACAAACTCTATTGAGGCAACAAATCCATGCAGTCAAAAAGCATGATAACATTCAACATCAGCTATTGCAAACAAAGCACATCCTAAAAGGGCTCATGAGAAAGAAAGTAGAAGAAAAGGGACATATAAGAGTACAAAAAGAGTATGGACAAAGGTCACAAGGTGAAAACGTAAAGCCATATGCTAAATGAGATTCTAATCAGCAATTTCTCTCGAGGACAACGACTATGTTGGAATAGCTCCATTTATCAGAATAAAAGAAAACATGTCCCCTGGTTCTTACTGTAAAGCAATGAAAATCAAAACCAAAAATAAAATAAGAAAACCTTGTGACAGCACCCATTGAGCGGCCCCACAAGCCAATTAAAGAAACATTTCCATCAGCCCGCAAGTATTCGACCACAGCCTTCAGATCATCTTTCTGAAACCCAAAATAAACATGATGAATTTGAACTCAAGAGACTTGATATAGAATCAAACCAGCAGCTTATAAGATTCCGCCAAGAGGGATGAGCTACTCAAAATACCACTCATTTAGTTACGTCCTCTAAATCCTGATGGAATACAGAGACATAGGCCCAGGAATATCTACTCCTATAAGTGATTTTAGTGGAAGGACTTACCTGGCAACACAATGTAGGATATTGGGGAAAAACTTAATCAAAGAGAGAGAGAGAAATTTGTACAGGTGTTTCCATATAGGCATCTATGTTTGAATGTTATCTCTACGCAAAACTACACATAGGAGGTGATTTGAAAAAAAGAAAAACAAGAGTTTGGAAATTCTTGAACACTGTGACCATTCCTCTGCATAAAGACAAGCACTCACTTCATTCCAGCCCAAGGTAACATGCTCTCCTCCAGAGAGTCCAGATCCAGAAAAATCAAGCGTGAAAACTGTAATGTTGGATGGAAGTAAAACTATCGCAGCTTCACTGGCATCGGCTCTGCATCCACTGTCATAAAAACAAGACATGAGTTAAGAAATTCCTTCACCTGCCATGTAAAAAAAAAAAAAAAATAGACCCAAAAATAGAACTTGAATTTGTGGGAATGATACCTCATCAAGGTAAAAGAGAGATCCAATAGACAATAAAATTCCCATTCCATCATTATCTGGAACTATAAATCTATGTCCCTCTACTAAAATAATCAAAAGTGAAAAATTATGAAAACCATCCTCAAGTTTTTACCTCAGTTACACTTTGCATCCTGTACTACAAAACCTTACTTTGCACCTTTTAGTTCCAACTCAACCTACACTCTGCAGCCTCTATTCTCCAGGGTTTCTCGGACTCCAGGTACTGAGTATGTTTTTTAAAACCTCAGAGTGCAAAGCATAAATTAGGAAGACAGAGAATAGAAGCGTTGGATAAGAAAAGGCTGGGCATTGCTCATGCTATTTTCCTCAATCACAATTATGATATCATTAATCAGAATCTACTTAAAGTCAATGTAGTTATGCTTCTGACGGGCTTGTGGAAACGAAATGGCTCCAATATGTTAAGAAAAACTAACAACCTTTCTGTCTAACCATATGAGTGCCACTACAAAATGTTCTTCTTATGAACTTCTAAAGGGAACCCTTTTAGCATATTACAAACACAAGACCATTTATTTTATCCCCAGGCATTAACACAGCAAGAGGAACATTCAAAATATCTGGAAAAAGAGCAATTGACAGTAAAAAAGACCAAACAATTACAATATTTATAAAATAGCTGTTCTTCAACTTTCCGTGAGAGAGCTAACCTATTTCCATGGCAATATATCACACATGGCAGAGGCTTTCCTTCAGGACTTACAACTGGCACGTAATGACTACACTGAAGGATTTCTCCTCGACTATTCTTAACCTGCATAGAATTTCATACAATCCATATTAAAAAGAGAATCTCAATTTACTTTACATATATAAAGACCTCAATTCCCCATAACTATCATGCAAACTAAGATTTGCAATTGACAAGAAGAGGCCTGACAACCAGCTTCTATGGACACTAAAAACCCATAAAGCCAGCTTGATAACTATAATATGCAGAAGAACAGAGTATTAGTAAAAGCGTCATTACAAAATGTGTATAGAACTTAAGAGTCCATTATTGAACTCTAGAGTAAATCTTGTATGGCTCTAGATGTCTCAAATTGGAAGCTATGAATTGGACCTTCATCAAATTATCTTACTTCCATAAATTAAGCCGAAACAAAGCAGCGAAAAAAAGGGCATTTAAAGGTCATATCCCCAACACTTCTTCGGCATTCCATTTTGGTGATTTCCAATTTTTGCTTTAACTTTCAGGAAATACATCGATGCATTGCTTACACCCGTAACAGTCCTGACTCCTTTCCTGTGAGTTCCCAACTACATTCAAACTATCAATTTCTCATCATGAAAGAAGAAAAATCACTCAATTCATTAATGTAATGTTCCTCTTCTAACGCCTTTAGTCATCAAGTGAGAATATCCTTACTAATCCAAACTTAAAGCAGCCTTGACAGCAAACATCCACAGCAAACAAATGGCAAAAAGCTTCTTTTGTTTATGCATTTTAAGCAGTTATGAACCTCGGCTTATACTGCTGAACAAGACGCTTCAGCTAATAATTCACAGTTTTCCTATAATACGAAGAAAGTACCATAAGAGGAGGAAGGAAAACTCTCCATTTTCAAGGGTGATTGAGATATTCAATACATGATTTAATTAAAATAGCATTGAAATTTTAGAAGGAAAATGTTAACAGCCGAAGTGGTGGAAGGCCCCATATGTCAAAGGACGAGCTTCTGTTCTGTACCTCTCAGAAAGAGAATGTGGAAAATAATAACTTACCTCCAGATCATTCCTGCGGTACAATTTGCCCTTCAGCATGAATTCATCATCTAATAAATCATATTTGGGACTATACTCGGCCCTGCAGGTCAGCAATGAGAATATTCACAATCTTGAATTTAACCAATCTGTAATAAAATTACTCAGCATTATATAGGACACTGCATAATGGAGTTCCAGGGCCTATTAATACACGACACTCAATAGCTCACGGTTTTTTTAGATTCCTCATCTTTGTCCATGTACATTAATGAATTACAGGTAAGTAAACCTTGAAGTCACATTAAAAATGTTAGAATGCCATACTACAGTGAAGGCATAAGGACTAGATTGGTACTTTCAGAACTCAGAGGATTTTATGGGTGAACATCCTCCTTCATATACTTCTCTTCATGTTCAGTGGCATGATACGTTGACGTTTATAAATCAGAAAGACTAGAGTATATCACATAGAGATCGACTTTCAATGAGCCATATGCAAGTTGCGAAGTTTGTCCCATTCCCTAACTGGTTACTATCATATTGAGAACAACTGTTGACCCGATACAGATTTCCTAGCAGAAGCATATGTCTAGGAACTTTTTATTACTATAAAATGGGAAAAAGGAAAAAAAAAAAGCAGCAACAGATTTTGAAAACGAATTTCAGTAACAATTTCCTTTTCAAAAAGATAAGAAAAGGTACGGGGTAATGTATTACGCTCATCCAACGAATTTTCAAATCAGGAAGCACGGGACCGTGCAGTTCTGGCATCATGGCAGAGACTACCAAAAGAAATTTTAAATAACATATCTAGCAGCACTTCTGCGAAATTGTGGACACGTGAACCATCATACACTTTCATCATTAAACGATCTGAAGATCCTGAAAACACTGGACACTTGACGATTAGGCATTACAGCTGACCCCCAAATACAAAGATATTAAACACGAAGAAGGAAATAAAATCATAACCCCAGATTTTCTTTGTGGGTCGAGATCAGTTAACGACAACCACTCCATACTTGGCCAAACTGTTCATACTAAAGCTAGATGATCCGCAAGATTTGTAGAACCCTCGCCATCAGAGCTCATGGGGCCAGCAAAAAGACCACGAACCCATTAACCTACAGTCGGATTGACTTCGAAAGCGAACAACAGGACATCAAAACACGACGAATCAAGAGCTGAGGATGTCGCAATTCGTCACCTGGGAGGCCGAATTACAAAGATATTAAATACAAAGGAGGAAAAATCATGTAACACCAGATTTTCTTTGTGGGTCGAGATCAGTTTACGAAAACTACTTCATACTTGGCCAAACTGTTTCTACTAAAGCTAGATGATCCGCAAGATTCGTCGAACTCTCGACATCACAGCTCAAGGGGCAGCCAAGAAAACGCGAACCCATTAACCTACGGTCGGATTGAACTCGAAAGCGAGCAACAGGGCATCGAAACACGAGGAATCAAAAGATGGGGATGCCGCGATTCGTCACCTGGGGGGCCGAATTATGAAGCTGATGAGCTGTTCCATAGATTCGGGCAGCGGCGGCGCTCGATCCCCGTCTCTCTCTCTCTCTCCTTCCCTACGATAACTGCTCTCGCCTTCGGAAAGAAGGAGGGACGAATCTGGGCAGCCGGCGAAGCTTCAGAAAGAGAGAGAGAGAGAGAGAGATGGCGGTCGCAAAAGAGAGAGAAACGAAAGAGCGAGGAAGAAGACGACGACGACGACGACCACCTCGCTGATGTTTTTGTACATTTTTTTAAAAATTATTTTATCATTTTTTCTTTTCTTTCTTTTTTCTTTTTTGATTTTGCCGTTTGTTAATTGTTATTCTTGGAGTTTTGGTCATCTGGTCTGTCGCTCCTTTGGGTTGCTTGCACGTGTACGGAGAAGATGGTGAAGTGAGTCTATCGTCATGTGTATGTAACTAACGCAAAGAAGGAGAAGAGAAAAACAGTTCAAGGAAATTTGGTAATGAGAAAGGGTTCTTCTTTAGGAATTTGAAAAGAGAAAGTAAATGGATTCCTCCTTTGGAAATATGATCTATCTCTTTATGTCTAACTGAAAAAAAGGAATTTCTTCTCGTTTCCCCTTTTTACATGTCCTATCACGTTTTATTGAGAATTGCAAAAGAGAAAGGCATTCACGTATTATGACACAAGTTGAACAATTACCTTTTTTTTTCCAATCATTTAAGTACTATGTAACGTTTGAATCGATCATCTGAATGTCATAATTTTGTAAAAATGTTCATCATAAATATTATACCACATCGAATTTCTACACATATGTAGCTTTTCTAAGAATTCATGACATTCAAGTTAATGTTTTTTAAGAAATCACAATAGCTATGGTAACATTATTCCACGATGAGATCATATAACTTTATTAAGAGCATCCTCTTAAGTATCATAACTTTTTTTTAAAGATTTAATACCATAAATATTTCAATTAGTCAATTAGAGTGCCCGTAATTTTTTTAAATAATATTTATCATAAGTATCATGCCACGTTGTATTTTCTATATCTAGGTGATGTTTCCTAAATGTTATGACATTCAAGTAATTAATTGAAAATTATGATATTTAAATAAACGTTTTTAGAAGTCATAACACTTGTGGTGCTTCTATCTCGTACCAAAATTATATAGTTGGGTATGGGGGGCAACTTGAGGAACTACCCCAAACCCGCTCCCACGAAATTTGTAGTGTTCTCCTTGATGAAAGGGAATATATGGGGAAAAAAAAGAAAAAATAAGTAATTTCCTCTCCTATTCTCTTTTTGTGAATTTGAATGGTTTGTAATGTAGCACAGAAATTGATGTTAACGTGAAAGGAATAATTCTCCATCAAATCATCCCTCTCCACAGCAAGCAAGACCAAAAGGGTGGGCAGGATCAAGGGGGGATATTATGTTTTTTAAAGTTGGGTGCCTTTCCATGATTGCAATCAGCCGGTTGGTGAATTTCAGGATTGCTGACATTGATGGGAACACTCTCGAATTTGCGTCTACAGATCAAAGCATTGCTGTTCCTTCGGTTTCCTTCCTGTTTACCCTTTGAATTTTCAGCGGGGTGAAGGTGAAAAATTACATGCTCCAAGGTGAAAAGACTTAATAGTCATCATGATTTTCATGGATGTAATAGTAACCTAACCACGAAGGGAGCACTTTTTCTTAGGAATCTTGAAGGAGATGACGCACACTTGAGCTCCAAATGTGTTTGGCTTAGCTTTACAAAGCTTATACAAATACTAAAAGCCAAAGCTATTTGAGAAAATACAAATTATGTTTGATAAAAACTCTTTATAAATTGATTTTGAGTTTAAGCTATGTTTGGTGAAATTTTTTTTATAATGGGCTTTGAATATATTTTTTATGTTTTTTTATTAGAAAATGACTCAAACCCTTTGCTTGTCCATCGTAGGGTTATAACTATCGGCAAACTGGATCGACATCAACAATCACGCCACCTTCACCAGAGGTTGTCATGACCTCAATCAATAGTCTGCCAACGCCAAATTTAGCTCGCCGATAGCCATAGTCCTTTGCCAGTGTGAGTGAAGGGTTTGGGTCCTTTTTTTAATAAAAAGTATAAAAATGAACAAAATTGAAAATTTGAAAAATTGGTTAAGATAGTTTTGAAAGAAAAACTCATTTCAGTATTTGAACAAAAAAGTCCCTTGAGAAAATTTATCAAATATCTCAGCATTTCCCCCAAGGGATTTTAGAGACCCAAAGTATCTTGGGAAAACTGATCAAATGCACCCTTCAACCGCCAAGTCACAAAATTGCTCCATCTTCCTTATTTTACGATTATAGTACCAAGTCACATATCTTGCGTGCATCTTACTAATTGATCATAAGGTTTGGTTTGTTTGATCAAAAATCATTTCGGAAATTATTTTTGGACTTTCGAGTGTAAATAGCTGATCCATGAAAAGTGTTTTCTTTGGACCAACAACAAGTCTAACTTGGGAAGACGATTTCTTCTTCTACAAAAAAGGAAATCATATTTTATTGAAATCTTGCTGCACATCTGATTGAGAAGAATGGATCCCTTATTTCTATTTTTGTTTTTTAATCTCTCATCAATTATTTTTTTTTCGTTAAGTCTCATTTTTTTATTTTTTTATAACTCTTGTCTAACATCTCTTGAATATACTTCATTAATGCCTGTGTTATCCTGAATCCATAAATTATTTAACAAATATGATTTCGTAATTTTTTACTTAATTTCTTTGTAACTTTTTTTTTTTATGGATTAAGATGTTGATTCCAGTTGTTAGTCATTGTATGTCATATTTAACATACAAGCTGCATTTAGTGGATTCACTTATTATGAAATTCCACAAGATCAATTTTTCAACTCGTTTTTAGTGCAATCAAACTCTGGAACATGTGGCTATAAAAAAAAAAAAAAACTTCAGAAAGTAATTTGCTTGTTCTAAAATTGGATTTACTCAAATATTTTCCAGCAACAAGAAGTTTTTAGTGAAACAAATAAATCCTAAATCTATAATTAGTTCCGCTAATGTATTATGGCATTTCCAAATCCAAATTAAGGTAGCAATATTCTAAAGCCAAATCAACCCGCCTTTGCTTCAAAATGGACAACATAAGGTTTTAACCTCAGGTATCATTACAAAATTTTCTCATCAAAAATTAAAAATGCTGTGAATGGATTATTTATTGGGTTAATACCCTGAAAAATCCCAAATTAGTATATCTGTAACAAATTTACCTTAAACTATTTTTTTTATAATGAAAAATTCCAAACTAGTACATGTGTGATAAATTTACCTTGACTGACTATAAAAAACCATAAATCAATACATTTATGACAATTTTACCATAAACTAATTTATTTGACAGCAAAAAACTCAAACAAATTTACTCTCCACTAAATTAGATTAATACCATGGAAAAATCACAAAAATTGTAAAGTATGACAAACGAGTGTAAAATCACAAATTAGTATACCAGTTAACTGTTACGTATTATTTAACTTAATAATTTGACAATAAAATTTAACAAAAATAATAGAGAGTAAATTTGTCATAAGTATATCGGTTTTTGGTAAATTTGTCAAATGTATATCAATTTGCGATTTTTTGTAATCAAAAAAATAGTTTGGAATAAAATTGACATATGTGTATTAATTTGGGGTTTTTCAAAGTATTAATTCTTATTTATTTATTTTATCAAGTTCATTCAAAGATAAAATTCCGATGAACAGAGAGGAAATCTTTATAATGACTAGGGAAGCATTTTATCGAAAACTCATGGAATTGGAAACGGCTTAAAACAGGGACGACGAACAATTCGATCAATATCACCTTCGACCTGGCTCATTAACTCGGAGGGAAGAGGAGCAAATGAAACGGTGCAGCGTTTGGCTTATTGCCTGTCGCCTCAATAAATAGGGTTCTTAAATGAATGAGTATGACACGGTGTTTTCCGAAAGGACGTGATAAGAGACTTGTAGGGTAGCCGGCGAAAAAGGTGTGCGAAGAAAAGGTACCATTATTAAATGAACGATTTACCGATAATGATTATGTACAGATATTTATTATTATTATTTTGTCGTGGATGTACAGATATTTAAAGATTAGAAAACCATTCGATTTTTTTTTTTAAAAAAACAAGTATATGTTTTCACAAAAAATAACTGAGTCCTTGACAGTCAACTAAAATTAGATGAGATCGAGTAAAATGCGACGGAGGAAAGATTGGCCAAGTGTTTCTAAGGACACTTAATTAATTAGAAAACAAATTTGGACGGCAAAAGACATAAATGAGAATGGCTAAGTTCAATAGCAAATGTTGACAAATGGAGATTTACTCAAAAGCCACGATGGATATAATCATCAACAAGATGAACCAATCGTATAAATGGTGAAGTCAACGACCCTAGGATGAACTATCGAAGATACCCTCGCAAAGGGAGAAATTCACATGATTGTCGAGTAGTTGAGTTGAGAAAATTATGAAGACAAGAAGCTCGTGAGCAATTGATGTGAAGAAATGGAGAAGATATAGCTGTCAAAGTAGTAGCAAGTGACGCGATTGGTGAAGTAGCGGGAGCATAATTGTTGGAATGGTGGAGTTGGTTACTTGTGAAATTGTTTGTACATAGACTCACTTACAGTGCGTTTTGTTGGACTTTTGGGAAAATATTTTTTGAAAAAATGCAAAGGACTTTAAGTTAAAGGGATTTTTTAAGATGCAAATTGTGTTTGTTAAATTATAATTTGAAAATCCATTGTGAAATACCTTTGAGTAAAATAATGTTTGGAGATATTATATTTACAAAGGATTTTGGTGATTAAAAAGAAAAAAGAAAAATGTTATCAAAAGAAAAATAAAAAGAGTTGGCTAGCAAGGCGGTCGACTGTTGGCGGCCTTAGGGAACCCCCAAAGATGACTAGCGAGGGTTGCTTGGGGTTGGGCAACCTCCAATGAGGATTGCCGAGGGTCAGGCCACCCCCGGTGGTCCTTCACGGAGGTTGCCTAAGGTCATGTAACCTCACGCGTGACCAAATTAGGGTCGCTCGAGTTGTGCCTAGGTCGTGGCAACGCGACTCGCGGTAATCGCCACGACTCACCAAGGTCGCGCGACTAGCTGGTGATTGTCGCCACGACCTCGCCAGCCTCTCTCGAGCTCCTTGCTAACCAGCCACACACCACTGGAGAAGAAGATGAACAATAGACATGGGGCTTCCAAAAATGCTGAAAGCCCAGGCTGCCTAGGCTTTCAACTTTTGCAAGACAAATTTTGCCTGAAGGTGGATTTCAAAAATGATACCAAACACTCAATATTTGGCCTAAAGATCCTTGGAAGGCCAACGACCTTCCAAAGCTAATTCCAAATGCAACCTTAATGGTAGGATGCACAAGGACCGTGTTTAATTTCTCTTTAAATCGTTGTTAGCTACTCTTAGTGGTATAAATACTTGAATTGTAGTTTTTAGAAGGGTTCACCAATCAATCAAAGAGCACCAATGTTTAGTTTTATCTTCATTTCATTTTTGCATTTCAACACATTTACATGGCTAGACATGATTGTTTACATTCTCAATATTTATAAATCCTCATCACACATTTTTAAGAAAAATCAACATAAGTCCTTTCAGCCCTTTATCAATTTATTCATTGATCCATATTTTGAAAGGTATTTCGTTGACACTTCTCGGCAAAACAGAATCATTATGCAAAGTATAGCAATTGGCAGGAAAAAGAAAATCAGATGTAGGTTGAAGACTAGAACAACAAGAGAAATATTAATGCGTAATCCATAAAAGTTTAACTCTTCGCGCTGACCAAGAACTGGAAAAGTTATAATTGAAATTCTGCATCGGATAAGAGTATGAAAATAATACGGAATTATATAAACGAGTTGCCCACTGGTCTCCCATTAAATATTTAATAAGGAAATGTTTAATTTTAAAGCATCGGCTATACATCATGTCAACAGTTTTATTTTATTTTTTCTGGTCGAGATCATGTCGAAAGGTTGACGCATTAGAAACTCTAAATTTTCTTATTTGATGTTTTACTATAATTTTTTCCGTGGCCAGAATTATGACGCAATTTCTTTAACACTTTGACGCAAGTACATTCAAGACCTTTACCATAATATTTAGAGAAAATTTAGATGTGATACGGTATGCATGGAAAATTCTTGATTTGTCTTGATCCATGACAGATCTTAGGGAAAAGCATAGTTAACCGTCACTTTGTAAATGACGGAGTGACGGTCGGCTAAGGACTGCACATTTAAAATGGAAACCAGTTGACTTTTTCTACCAGTTTCCATTTTTTACCCAATTTTCTTTTTTATTTTTAATTTTTTTTATCTTTTCTTATGTCTCCAGAACACGGGCAAAGCTGCCTCAAGAGCAAAGCGAGGCTATTCTCTCGAGTTGACATAAGACACTTGCTAAGTTCGAACACGATTGAAGCGGAAATGGAGCTATGGGAGAAAGATCATGTACAACGTCAAATCAAACATCTCACCGGGGTTAGTGAGCCAAGATGGTTCCGACTGTGCTTCGTGAACGTGATCGAAGAAACCCTTGAGATCGCCATCCAGTGCATTAAGGCATTCGTCGAATCTGCCTCCAGAGGCCGCCATGAGGCCATTGGTGGTTAAAGGTGCAACAAGGCCATTGTCGCGCGGAAGATACATTGTTATTATTGTTTGTATTCACTTATTTACTTTAAAGCTTAAGAACCTTTTAACTAATAATTCTAGTTAACACGGCATAATTTTTTCATATATTTGTTATCAGCTTGATAGTAGTTTGCTAAACTAATGCAAGTGAACTTTCTTGTAGAAGAAAACAAACCTTGATCACTTGATGCACATTAACTCTGCTATGAATTTGGATCGCACGATATGATGTTTCCAAATTATTTTTCTATAATTATGTAGAATTATTTGGAAGTTTATGTCGTAGCATCTATCAATTGCATTTACGTATTTAATTTGCTAGGATGAGGGTATAAAAAAGTTCATTGATTTTCACACAATTGGTAATTCAGATGAAATGAGTGCTCGACCCTAGTGACTGTCGCGTGAGGTTGCACTACAATAGGTGTTGCCTAAGTTGCGTGATTCAAGCGATAGTCACCTAGGTTGCATGACCCATGTGTCGCTTGAGATCCATGGCCTAGGTTGTGCGATTCAAGCAAACGAGTTGCGTGACCTGAGCATCACTTGAGGTATGATGGTAGTCGTTGGGGTCAAGCGACCCCCAGGCGACTTGGCTGATAGTTGTCAACCTTCGATCAGCTTTTCCTTGTGGCAGTCTTCGGAGAAGATAAACAATAACAAAGGGCTAAAACTTGCATTCTAAGAATGCAACTTTCTAAAGGACCTTTGAATCTGCTTTGGGCTAAATGCTCTTGGAGTCTTTTGAAGATGCAATTGTATTTCTCCAAAGTTGAGCAAAAAAACGAACCTAACACATTTGCATTTAACCAAGAGATTTTAGAGTCTCAAAGCCTATTACAAATGCTGAACTAAAATAGGCCATAATGACATTAACGATTTTTTAGTATGTGATAATATTTTTAGCTTGTAATTATTTATATTTCGGTATCTAATTATTTTTTGTTTCATCATATTTAAGAAAATTAGTTGTTTGGGCACCCTTACGATATTATCTATCAATTTAAATTTGTAATAAAAATAAAATAAAAAGAAAATTTGGGTAGAAGATGGAAACCGGTTGATCCATCCAAGATGTGTGGTCAATGCTCTAGATCTCGCGTGAAATATATCAAATTAGGTACTCACATCACTTGGTGAATGGCGGACCAAGTTTAGGGTATAAAGTAAATGCTTTTCTAAATTTATAGTCAAGACAACATTAAAAATTAAGTTGGATGTTGGGAAAAAAAAGTGGAACAATGCACAAAACGACTGGCTTTCAATATGATCTTGCTCAATCAGTTGCTAAATTCTAGTAATAATCTTTTTTATATTTAGTATAAGCTCATTTCAGATTTAATCTAAATTAAGAATATACACCTTTTGAATAACATGGACAGACTTTCATGGACTTTTTTGGCCCAACTTTTCACATGAGAAAGTGCTCTTGATATGGGCAGTAATTAAGGTGACATGTGGAAAAACCGAAAGGATAGACTAATTATGATTGCTAAAAAACGTTGAATGTTGATCTTAATGTTGGTACGTAGTGCCATGGAGGTACGTGGATCAAAATTTCACAAAATTATGGAAATACTTGAGGTCCTCTAGGATTTTTAATCACTTAAAACTGATAAAAAAAAATGGGTTAAAACCATTAAAAATCAAATTGGGAACTAGGATATATTTTTTCAAAATTAATTTTTGTCTCATAGAAAATCCCAAACTAGTGCCCTTGTAACTCATTTACCCCACCTAAGTTCTCTTTTACACAAAATCTCAAATTAGTATTGCCATGACTTATTAATTCAAACTAACTTTTCATCTCACAAAAAATTTCTAACTAGTAAACCTAATCTAAATTGACCCTCTGTTAAAAGACATACCTGACAACCTACATGCATTTTCCACATTAAAATTGTTGTTCTCCATGTCAAATCCATCTTGCAGTCATTTGCCATGTGTATTGTCACATAAACATTATGATAGGATATTAGACCGGATGCTAACAGATGGTACACTTGAGTTGATAATATCGCTTTGTGATTTTTTGTGAGAAAAAAATTAATTTGAAGTAATGTGTAATAAGGGTACAAATTTAAGATTTTTAGTGGTATCGACCCATTATATAAATGTCTTTTCACTCTATTGGAATTTGTGATCTTATGGAATCCCCCAATTGCATTCCCAATGCGAGTTTCAAGAATCAAATTAACAAAATAAAAATCTTAAAACTCAAGTACACCATTGACACAAATTTAAGGATTTCTCAACATGTTTCTTCCATGTCTCTTTGCCTTGAGGATGAAGATCCCACAAATGCTAAATTGTCGCAAACTCATATTTATGTTCTAAGCAATCTTTTAAATTTGCGGTTTCTTAATCTCATTATAGAAGAAAAATGCCTCAATGAGGATTCATTGGAAGGTAAGTCTCGTGCCATCATTCGTAGTAATTCTAGCTCTAGTAGTGCATGTTTAACTTATTACAATTAAAAAGCTTGTAGTTATATCTTGGATTGGGTTGGATATTACAATATTTAAGACTTTTAAAACACGTCTTGTTCTAATCAATCAATTTTCTCTTCGCAGTCCTCTTTATCTCGTTGGACCCTAAAAACTATCAATAACCAATGTTGCTTGATGTTGGAGCTAAAATGACATTTAAATCATATATTTCAACCCCTACACATGGGACAAAGGGTAGAGCGACCGGTATTTCCTGTGAACAATAAGCACTTTGGTATTCCATATCAAAATAATTCTACATCAAGTTTATACGCACATCTCTACTATTAAAATCGCGAGAACAATTATGAAATTTGGAAGAACTCGTAAGTATATTAATTTAGTGTATCGTCTGATTTTCTAAATAGATCATATTCTAGATTGAATAAAAAAATATAATATTAAAATATTAAGATAGGTGCATTGGATTCAATCACCTTTTAGTTTCTTTCAATTTAATTAAGGGAAAGGCTGACAAGACATTTTGTATATTTTTTTAAAAGAACAATGCTGATGATGTCGTTAACGTGCAAGCAATTTTAGAAATAAAATAAAATAAAATGAATTAAAAGTGAAACTTGAAGGTGCTGCTCAGACGCCGGACGGCGGCGGCGAAGGAGGGAAGGGCAAGGGTCGCCGCCGTTCGGGGCAGCCTTGCGGCCACCCCGCCGGAGCCCTGCTCTGTCCAACGCCATGTTCAACGACTCCCCTGCATTCTCTCTCTCTCTCTCTCTCTCTCGCTTGCTCCGGCGCGATACCACGCCCTCACCATCGTCTTTCTCTCTCTTCTTCATCTTCCATTTTCTGTTTCTACGATTCGATTCCGTTTGATGATCCGGCGAGCAGCAAACCGGGACAGAAAACCAAGAAAATGGGGAGACCCACGAGCAAATGAGCACGAGCGATCCACCACCTCCTCCGGAGGAGCGGCAGCAAAGAGCGAGACAGCGAATTCCGGCAGCGACAGCCTCGACGGCAGGCGGCGCCTCCGCCGATGACGACCCCCAGGAGGAGGAAGCGCTTACCACCGACGCACATGCTCCCCCAGCAAGTCCAGGAACTCAAAGCGTACGACTCCCATCTCTTTCTTCATATTCACATACACGAATGAAAAAGAAAACGATTACCATCGAAAGATTTTTCTTTTGGGCATGCCACGATTCGCTCAATCTCGGAAGCATTTTTTTAATCATTTGGGGGGTTCTTTAGGGTTCTTCAACAAGTGTCTGCATCCTGATGAGAAGCGGAGGTTGGAGATGAGCAAGAGGCTTTGCTCGGGGACCAGAGGAGGCTCCGGAATCGTCTCACCCGGATGAAGGTAACTCCAAAAACTCGATCTTTTTCAAAGAAAATGGAGAAAGTTTTCATCTGTCTTTGGGGGTTTTCTTGATCGCGCGAACTGCGCGGCCCCGGTTTGAAGAATCGAGGAGCAGGAGCTCTCTGCATCGAGGACAACGATGGCCAACACTCTAGGGTTGCGCATGAGAACCTTTTTGTTCATGGGAAGAGTTTTTTTTTTTTTTTTTTTTTTTCAGAAATAGTTCTTTTATTTGCGTGTTTGGTACGCACTCCGCCGTCCTCGGTGAGATCTCCATCGAGGAGCAGGAGCTCTCTGCATCGAGGACGCCTGCTTCAAGGATGGCCAACGCTCTAGAGTTCTGCATTTCAATTTTTCAGTTTAAAAAGAAAATTTTTCTTAAAATGGCTGACATGACAATCACGTCGGCCTTTCTTAAAAAATAAGGAAAACTTTTCAATTTTTCAAAAAATGGTTGACCTCTTATTATAAAATCCATTAAGTAAATTTGATATGTTAACAGAAGAACTTAATTACATTAAGTTTTAAAACTTAATTAAGTTTTTAAAAGTTTTGAATTCTATTATATGTTCACGATAAATTTTAGAATTTTTAGTGTACTTATTCTAAAATTTTCTAAAGGTTCCTAGGTACTTTATATTTCCTTAAAACGTTCATATGACCTAATATGCCCACGTGTATTTTGTAGTTATTGATCATCATTTGGCATGTATATATATGAGCAAAGAAGATGTCCTGTGTTAAAGAACGTCAGAAATATTCATTATAATATTTCTTTCTCAGAGCAATAATTTATAAATTGAAGGAACTTCCTTAATTGGCCAAACCCAGTCTAGTCATTGCAAGAAGTTGGATGGACGAGTGTTTATTAACGGGTATATAATGGTATTTTTTATTTTAAAGTCCGTCAAAAAATGACAATCTAAAAATGATGTTGTTATCATTTTAAATTATTTGTATTATGAACGAGAAAATCTTGCACAATAAGACGGTACCATTTGAAAGTTACATTTTCAAAGTATCTTGACTAATAATTGATTTAGTTACCATTTTTGCAAATTAGTGAGAAATTAAAAGATGAACGAGAATAAATGACAATTGAGATATAATGTCATTAACTGAATAATGACAAAATATGAAAAAAATTAAAAAGTGAAATATAAAAAGACGTTTTATAGACTTATTATAAGTTTTACTTTAAAAGATCAAGTATTTTATCATAATAAAGCAAAATTATATGGGAGATGGAGGGTTTATTGAAAATATGCATGTTCATAAATTTTACCTAATAAAGGATACTAAAGTATTATGTGGTTCTTGTTAAAAAAAAAAAAATTATGTGATTTGGTCTGAGTGGCAGTACCTACATTTATGGGAAGAGTCAACATTAATTAATCCACTGTAATTGGAAAATTAGAGTTATAATCACTAAAACGCTTGAGCGTTTCCCCACCTATATTATACCAAAAACTAAATTGCTTACAAGTAAACTCAATAAGATGTAAATATCATAGCATAGAAATCACCCTGCGTTCAAGCTCCTCTTCACAGCTGTACGACTAAACCCAAAAGCATTTTGTACACTCGTCCTTTTGTGCGGGTCCTCAAGGGAATCTTCATTGTGTGGCTTCTTTTTTCTCAAAAGCTTCTATCTTATCAATGTCTTTCGTTATAATCGACAACTCACCTTTGCCATTTAATGCTTTCTTGAGTTATCCATAGCACACAGTCTTGATACTCCATAACTTGAAGTTGTTCCTCCATTAAACTTCTCAATTTTTACTTTCGATCCAAACATAATTACAACAACATAATTTTCAAATGATAATCATACAAGTAAAAACACCAAATCATAATCCAGAAAATTCTAACCAAGCTTCAATAAAAATTGTTAGGAGTGTGCGTAACAAAAATTTGATACCTTCACCTAAGAAGATCACTAATAGGGAGCTCAAGTTCAGGCTCGTTAACATATAGTGTTGGACCCACCTCACTTTAAATAGTCATTTATAAATGTCAATATATATCGGACAACTCCTTTCGAAGGTACCAAAGATGGGCCATAAACGTCTGAATGAATGTACTTAACAAATTGCTTGATCGAAGTCACGTTCTTTCCAATTGATAGATAGTATTCACTTTTTTTGCTTTCATCACTATTATGGCATCTTGAGAGATTTTAGTACTCCACCTTTAGTGTGTACACCCAATGTCATTCAGTGTCCCCAAAGAAACAATGTTCTTCTTGAACTTTGATACCCCATGTTTGTCAATGTGCACATCTGCCATTGTCCATTTGAATCCAAACTGTCCCTATTTCCACAATCTTGTGGGCTACATTATTTCCCATTATATCTTTATGACAATTTGCAGTTTGATAACTAGTAAACTAATTCCTATGGGTCACATGATAAAAATACCCCAAATCTAGCATCCATTAAGATAGCCTCTACATCATTGATGCTCTTCTTAGCAACGTTCACAACATTGTTTACGGCTTTCTGCTTGTTACTTTTGTTTCTTACCTTTAGACAATCTCTTTGATTTGTCCCTCCTTGTGACATCCAAAACACTTCACGTGTCTTTGAACTTTCTTTAACGTGACTACGACCTTCATAATAGAAGAGACATTTGGCGATAAGCCTGTACATGTTTGGACCCTATTTTTACCTTTGCTACTATTGAACCCCTAATGTTGATCACTACCTAAAATCATTATTCTTTGTGCTACATCTTGCACCAAACTATCATCTTGCAATTTTTGCTGTCATTCCTAGAAAATAAAGTGGATTTTACTCTCTTCCAAAGTAATAACATTGAATAAATCCATAACTCCGTAAAAAAAAAAAGTGTTACCATAACTCTAGTAAAGAAAGTAACAATATCAATGCCAAGTTCTTCATGATCTATGTTCTTCATTATCTATAATCTTACCGGCATTCTTTAAATACATCATGACTTTATTAAACTCATTTAGGTGGGATTTGATCGACAGATCTTCAAGTATCGAAATTAAAACAACCTCTTTAACATGTAGAATTGATTACTCAAACCTTTTGTCACATAGAATGCTTGAAGTTTTGCATCCTTCTATTTAGCCACCTTTATTAACACCTCATTAATATATTCAACAAGATATTACCCTTTGCTTTCTCTATTTACTCTATTCATGGATATAGGTACCACACTCGAATCAAATCACATACAATTTTTGGTGTCCTTTATTGTTCATCATTTATTCTCTGGTGATTTCGTATTTATTAGCGTTGCAAAAGATCTTGTTTACTATATATATATACGAAAAAGAAGAGAGGAATATAAGGAAAGTAGAAAGCATCTTATTGCTTTCTTCAGTTAGGGATTACTCGTTTAGGCAATTATCTCTTCGTTCTTATGTTGCTCGCTAAATTAAAAGGAAAATAAACTTCTGGCAAAAAAATTAAAATAAAATGAGTACATGGAATCATAATCATAAAGCAATTTGCTAAAGCATCGGTGAATAAACTTTTGAGTACCTTCATCCCATTAAGCCACCGAATAAAAATCTATCACCCTATTTCATACATAAACTTTTCATTCGATATTTATCATTACCCTACTAATACACTCATATGGAAAAAGTAAAAAGTAAAAAAAAGGAAAAATATATACAAAAAATCTTAAAATGGTCATTATAATATTGATACTTCAAATTTTTTGGATTACTTGAACACCAAACTTATACTAATATGACAAAAATACCATCTATTTATAACATAAAATCATAAAATTTGTTAATTTACTATATTAATACTCCAAACCTTTTCTTTGTGCCACCAATACTCAAATCAGGGTTTTCATAACACAAAAAAATTTAGAAGGATTTCGGTACCTCTGATCTTCGGTGCAAAAGATGGGCCCGTCGGATCAGGAGCAGCAACGGCTAAAACTGGCACTTTGACGTGTGGATCTGATTCGAAGCCTGCTTATCCGCTGGTCCCAAAAAGCGCAAGGCCAGTACAAAATTTGTCGCCATCTTTTTGTTTGCTGTCGTCCCCACTTTTGCACGTTTCAATCCATTTCCAACAAAAAAGACATCATGAACAGTTTAATCAAGAACAAAGTAGAGGAAATCCTTGGACTCAACGCTTCTTATTTCAGCTCTTGCGTTTGTCTATTGCTTGAATTATTTATTTTTTTCTTCTAATTTTCTTGTTTGTATTTGGAATTTTGTTTAGGTCCTTAATCAGACATCCTGCGTGGCGCAGAGTCACTGGTCTAAGATGACTTTTGCTGCGCTGTGATCTTGAGAAGGACCGGTTTAGCAGCAAACAAACAACCTCTGTCCTTCTGTCACCAATTCAAATTTTTGATCTTCTTTTTCAAAGTGAATTCTCCCTTCTTGATAGGACAATTTTGAGCTTTTCAAATTTGATTTTTTGAATTGAGATATGATATTTTTTGATTTTCAAATTTCTTAAATTCACGATCTTACGATCCTTCATAATTACTAATTTATTATCTGGTTGTTTATTGTCTTGATTTATTTTTTTTTTCTAATTCAAGAGTTGGTACATCTTAATCTTGTATTACAGTATTTTCAAATTGCAGCTAGTGAAGATTCACCTAATCATCTATTGCACTTTAGCTCACCAAACAAATTTGGCCAAAACAATAAATATTCACCTAACAGAAATACATTCCAATATAGACCCTAGAGAATTCAACATTAATGCATAAACTCCTATGCAGAGAAAAAAAAATGCACATGAACCCATACGGCATAATTTTAGCTCTTAATTTCTCCATGCTTTAACTAGAATTAATTGGATGATTGGCCGGAACCCTATTTCATACCTATGACGGGACACTTTTCTAACGGGTCACCTAATATGATGCCACTCATAAAAGAATCAAAATTCAAGATATCGAATTTAGGAGGGGCATAAAAAATGATGCTAGTCAACTCTTGATGGCCGTGCAATGCAACTTGTCGAAATATAAACAATAAATATCATCTTTTTTATTTCTTCCCTGGGAATCTACAGGGGCCACGCTCAGCAGAGCCGAAGAAAACGGCATATTCTTGAAGACTTTCTTTGAGGAGTTGCCATATGTGCTACATAACCCCAGGGACTCAACTGCATAAAAATCCACACTGACCCATGATCGATCTCGATCGGAGAAGGATTTAATACTGTTTCAGCCCAAAAGAGAAGCGCTTTATTATGAGAATCTAGGGACCATTTGGTAGCATTTGACAGCAGCATTCTATAAACTAAAAGCTGCAAATTGCTTCGTATTATATTGGAGTTTCTAATGTCTCTCTGTGAAGAGTTTGCAGGGAAATGCAATGGTGGAGAGAGAGAGAGAGAGAGAGAGAGAGAGAGTTCTTGAAAAAAATAAAAAACCTTATCTTATTGTCATGGTGAAGGTGATCTACACTTCCCTTTGGAGCTTCCAAAGAGACACCACCAACTATTTTCCGCCACTCAAAACTTAGCCCTATCTGCTAAGGAAAAGCCAACAAACATTTTTG